>OY757275.1:2569239-2597290 GCA_963584085.1 Pyrausta aurata | reverse complement strand
TTTTACGTGACGACGTTTATGTCTGTCCCTCTCGCTCTTAGGCGGGCTAACCATGCCCGAGTGGAAGGGACGCGTGCCTCTCACTCGCTCTCATTGTGAGCGCATAACGTGAGCGGAGCGTAACGCAGTTTCTTGAAGTGTCACCCGGCAAACCAATTTATAAGACGTTGTCACGTCGAAAGTCACGTCACACAATGACGTATCCATGAGACCGAGAATTTCGCGCGGTCGGACCGACAGCACGGTAGCTCGATTGGAAGAGAAGTTGGCCCGGTTAGCCGTTAGTAGTTAATATTTTAACAATCAGTTTAAATATTTGTAAAATATGACACTGTGAGTGTTAAAAATATTGTAAAATCATCACTGATATTATTTTGAAAATTTCAAAAATATTGTTTACAATTGCTTACAGCCTTTTTATTGTTTACAATATTCTACAAGCACTGAAAAACAGAATTTCATTTGTACAAAATTCATACAGATTCATATTATTAGCTAGGCTTTTTTGTTTCTTTAACAGATAATATAGTAGTTATAATATAAAAAAAGCTTTCAGAGATCCGACTCATTCAAATGTCTTAGTAACCAACATTTGACTCTTGTAACAATTTATTTGTATATCTTACCAAAAATCGGTTCGTTGACGCACGATTTCACATCGGACTCGAAGGATTCTTTAAACCCAAGTTCCTCCAACTGAAAATAACAATAATGAAATAAGCTTAAACTTTTTTGAACAGGAGAAATATCGAATTAGATAATTAGGGAATCATTTTTTTAACTATTTATTTATATTCAACAACAAAGCTTTTACATAGAGTAGTAATTATTATTAATGAACTAGCTAGCCCGCGACTTCGTCCGCGTCTAATAGTGACTTCTTTCTCCCGTTTTTTACACATTTACCACTATATCTTTGCTCCTATTGGTCGTAGCGTGATGTTATATAAGCCTATAGCCTTCCTCGATAACTGGACTATCCAACACAAAAAGAATTATTGAAATCGAACCAGTAGTTTCGGAGATTAGCGCGTTCAAACAAACAAACAAACAAACTCTTCAGCTTTATAATATTAGTATAGATGATCATACCGGCATGCATATCTTGTTCGCGGCGTGCCAGCCGCACGCCCGGGCAGCGTGCGCACCCGCGCCCACGCACGCCGGCTCGTCCTTGTACGCCGGGCACGTGTCGCCCGCCTCGAACAGCAGCGCGTCGGAGCGGAGGCGCCCGTCGAACCTTAATACAAAATACTTATTGAATTTCATTTATTTATTTAACAGTAAACATACTGACTTACAGTCGCCCAAAACGTCAATATGCTAGTCACACAGTAAATGGTCAAACAAAAACAATACAGTTTTTACGTAAAAAAATGTATTTTTGGTTTACTTCTTTGGATTTTGTGATATTTAGTTACCGTCTTGTTTGCTAAATTGTCTAATTCGATAGTGCTGAAATAAGATATTTTTTGTAAATACAATGACATAAAAATAAACTAATATAAATTGCCACAATAAATGAAATAAAAATAACGAAAATAAAATTATTTATAATAGCATACACATTAAGGGTTGTAAACTTGTCAATAAGCATGTTAAACTTTTTAAATTATTGTTTGTAATCTGTATTGTACATAATTTTAATAAAATAAATAAAAATAGAAATTATTCATAAGAGATTTAGAGAGGGCAAGCGCAAACTGAGCCACAAGTAGTATAAGTTTAATTTTTTATACATTTTGTTTTGCATCTTGAGTGACGCCTTTTGTTGGTCGAATTCTTTAGAGTAAAGTAGTTACGAGCTCGGTGGCCGTGTCTAGTGACGTTGCTGAGCCACCAGTGGTAGAGTTTAGTGGCCACGACTAGTGACTTTAATTGTTCTTGCTCTCAAGTTATATCTCCACTCCACTAACCCGCCATAGTTAACAGACGCAAGCTTCCATACAAAAAGAGAACACGTTTTCCGATCCCTTAAACGTTTTCCGATTTTGTCAATTTTTTTCATGTTAGAGATATTTTGAAAAACAATGCTCGTACGTTTTTTTTTATATTGTATGTTTCAGAAAATAAAAGAACCTAAACATTCACTTTATTGACAAAAAAATCTCTTCCGAATTTCGTCCATTTTTACCTAATCAAGCCCTACCTAATTTAAAAAAGCCAAAAACGGACAAGCGTAGTTCAGCATGTATGAAAACGAATGAGACCAAATTTGACTCATTCCATACAGGGTAGGAAAACGTGTTCGCCCGCAAGAATATTTTGACCGTTGGCGTTCGAAATGTATAACAACTCGCGCTGCGTTACGCCTGCACACGATCCTCTTAAAGAAAGCTCGCACTCACCCGCCGTGAATGATCACAGCTCGGCGCTTGCTGGGCGAATGTGGCAGCGGGTATAATGCGGCAGCATGCGCCGCGCGCGCCGCGCCGGGCGGACTCGCTATGGACACCCACTTCATGCATCTGGGGAAAAACAAATGACAGTTCAAGTTTGTGACGACGCGTTTGGCGTAGTGGTTAGCGCTCCTGACTACTATGCCAGCGGTCGCGGGTTCGAATCCCGCAAGAGGCAAATGTGATGAGCAATAACATTTGTATCTGAGTCATGGATGTTTATATCTATTCAAGTATTTATGGGAGATGCCCCCGTCGTTATCGTTGTCTGGTATTTAAAGCACAAGGAAGAAAATTCCTTAGTTCGAAACCAAGACAATTGGTGTGTTGTGTGGCGCATATTTATATTTTTTATATACATTGCTTTGATCACAAAAATGAGCACCTAAAGTATATTTATTGCGGTAATCGGAAATGACGGCATTATTATCGAAAACGGGATTCTGTACACTATCGGAAATGAAGATTTTATGTAAAGCGGCGTGCAAACAGTAAAATACGGCTGTTATCATAGTCCAGCCAAATTAGATTAAAAAGTTTACCACCAAGAATAAGTAGCCTATCTAACAATAGTAAATGTTACTCAATATAGTCATAGATAGGAAACGAACCCTGTAAACTTATTAAGAATAGAAAAAAAATATTATTTATTTGACACAGTATCTATTGAATAGTGTCGCCTTTTTATCACTAAGATAAAATACATCCTCTTCTTTTCAATTAAACGTGCACATTTAACGATACAATCAATATAAATAAATAAAATATAAATTGTCGGAATAAAAATATCACCAAGATTACAGTTAATTCATACATAGGCTTTTAAATAATACATGTAAACATACCTGACTAGGTAAAGCATGGCGCCGGCCGAGTAGCAGCGGGCCGCGGCGGGACTGGACACGCTGTCGTTGTGAGCGTTGCCGCCGAACACTAACATTACACCTGGAATTTGATACATTTGAGTCAAAAAATGTTATTTTTTCTCACAAGTTACTCATTTTTCAGTCAAAAGCCAAAAAAACACAACATACGATTACCATAGGTATTCTTAGAATAGAATAATTATTTGACACAAAAATACATAAGCACAAATAAATAATGATACAATAAAGTCAATCAAATTCTTGGTAGATCATGTTCATGTTTGAATTAAGGAAACAGCAACATTTAATTAATTTCCATTTAACTTTAATAGCTTACACACATACTTCAGTAACTTTAGACTATTAAAATACTATTATTTCACACACATAAAGAACATACAAAACATACACTTACAGAGATTAGCACACATACAAGAAGCCTTAACTAATATTCTACAATTTTAGTACAATTTTAATACAATCCCTCGGCCACGCACTTGCACTTCGTTTTTTTGTGTTTTATATAAATGAAGGACATCAAAATAAACTTGTCTCCGTTCTGAGTTTGGAGTTTTATTATTTCAACTCTTGGCCGAGGGATTTTGTACTGAAAGTGTACAAATATTTATTGATATTATAAAATGTGTGTTTACCTGGAGATAAAAAAGTTGCCGTATGAAGATACCGCGGCGTCGGCGCAGAGGGGTGCGGTCTGAATATCTTCTTGTTGACGTCGTACTCGTACAACGCCGCCGACGGGGCCTGAAACAAACCGTGCATGTTTAGACTTTAGCATTTTGCCTTTACACAAAATGCTGTAGAAGGGTGGGTACCCTTCATTCAAAATGAAAGAAAATAATAATGTCTTAATGCGCCTTCACATTAGAGCGACAGAAGCGCGTCGCTCTAAGCCTTAGAGCGACCCGTTAAATGACAGCAGTAAGCCCTTTCCTTAGAGTCTAACGGCCTTTCCCTATATCCATTCTATCTGTAGTTTTGCCCTACTAGAGATATAAATAGTTATCTACTTTTAGATTTTTTGTCCCTATAAAACTTCTGGCAGTAGGAAATCCTATCTTCGATCGAGGAAATGCTATCTCCAGTCGAGAATACCTATCTACCTTTGACTATAGTTTGCAAATAGGGAACGGCCGTTAGGGAAGGGTTACTGCTGTCATTTATGTATGAAATTGACAACAGCGCGACTGTCGCGCGACCGTTGCACTGCTAAAGTCGCTTAAGTATGAAAGCTTAAGGTCTAGGTACATTAAGCCGTACCCGTGCTAGAAGCGTATCAGACACCGAAAGCAACACAGTACACTCTACTTTGCATACTGAACGGATCTAGAGCGTTCTGTCTCATCGCAATATAGAGCGAGAGCGTATTAAGCCGACGCTGACACGCTCCGTGCGTGACACGCGACGGTGTTGGTCGGTGACGGAACGGTCTACTGGGCAAGTTGTGATAGATAAATTTTTTTTTGCCCGACCGACTAAAATGTACCTGTGTGGCCTCAGACTCCGAGACGAGGCCTCCGTGAATGAACACACGGCGGGAGAGAGGGTCGTAGGCCGCCGTGTGACCGAACCCGGCGCGCGCGGGCCAGCCGCGAGTCACCGACGACACCCATACCCCCTCGTCTATGTGGTACTCCTGGAATGAATAATAATAATAATATAATAATAAAGTAAATAAATATGCGCCAGCTAACACACCAATTGTCTGGTTTCGTGGTAAGGAGGACGAAAAGTCCTTGTGTTACGAAGTAAGTATCGATTATGACGGAAGAAAGCAAAGACATAAATCTTTATAATAACTATACAACAATAAAAAGCAAAGTTAGCCTGTAAATGCCCCACTGCTGGGCAAAGGCCTCACCTCATGTATAGCTACCCAAATATAAGCAAGCTTGGTGAAAATGTCAAGAGCTATCTTTACAGTCGTAGAAAAATGCAATGAGGGATACAGTTTTCGTGCTCACTAGTTGGCGCCACTGTCGCGTGTCATGATGGAGAGATAAAAAATAATGTTTGCCATTAAATCTTAATATTACAATTACAATACATCAGGCATGCTACCATGTTTCGAGTTCGGACTTTCGTGTATCGATTCATGTAGGTCAGGATCTGCCCCCTTACTCTGGACACAAAACCCGATCCAATGAATATAGCCATCCCTGTCACACGCATGCACAGCCTGGTATGAGTGACAGGGATGGCTATAACCATTGGATCGAGTTTTGTGTCTAGAGTAAGGCCTCAGGTCTCTCCAATAAATTCGTATATTATGTAAATGAAAATCTCCGTTAATTGAGATTAAAACAGAAACAGAATTTGGTATTCGAAGTGACAAAGCAAAAACAAAAAATAAAATACAAAAAATATTGCTTGAACGTTTAGTTGACAGTATTTTAAATTCGATATTCATATATGTAGATTTTATGGGAAAAATTCACTTTACCTCCAAACAACACCAGTAATTTTAAGTTCACCACTATCACAGTAGTACACCGCAATATTCTCATTTTTTTAGCCATCAGGCAAAGACTCCACGATACGTCTTAACACTGCCGAGACTGAATGCAGACTGACAGCAGACTCGTAAGAGTCGTAAGTCGTCAAGTTTACATGACTACCCCACCACACTTCCACCTCCCTGGCTAAGCGCTAGTTACGTCAGGCGGTTCAGTGTTGCCATTTTATGATAAAATAATTACCAAATTGATGTTTTTTACCAGTGATTTTTTAGAAAGTATAAAATTATATTTAATTAATTTAGATAGAAGCACATCATGGTGCATATTAGTATAAATAATAACCAAAAACCATTTTTTTTGCGAGACCGGTATGCCAGTATACTTACTCATTGGTTTATTTAGAGTTTTTACATATAGCCTCTTTATTGGATGGCAGTAAAAGGGAACGAGCAAACTTATGTTTTATTAGAGCTGATCTTTAAATAGTTTGAAAATTACATCCGGTTATTGAAAAATCAGCCCATAAGCTTACAGTAATTTCACAAAATTTTCTTCTTAGATGTAAAATTTTTTCATCAGCTTCTTAACACCTTAAAGAGTTAAATAAAAAACAATCAATGACTTTTACAGAAATAAAAACATCATCTCACCTGCACAGTGTGCAAATACCCGTAGTGCGGCGAATGGCCAAAGAAGACCAACATGACCGGCTTTCTGGTAGGCCCTATTCTCGCTAGTACTGCTGTATGGCCTGACACGTGGAGGCCTCCTGAAATAAGATAATACAATTATAGATAAATGGTAATAATAATAATAAATATTCTTTATTGCACAAGTAACAAAAAACATTAAAACAGACAAGTCACAAGTATAATATTGGCGGTATTATCGCTTATGTTGAACTCTGTGTGATTAGTTTTAGATTTGTAGAATGAGCAATTTTCTCCCATCACTTTATAGCCCTCACTAGATGGCGTTGGGATAGCTTTAGGGACATTTTCACGTTGATGGATAACCATAGACAAAGAAAAAAAACGCGTAAATATTGTAAAATGCGTTAATGACAAGGATTAATTAAGATACTTATTTTTTATCATTATTATGTCCTATATTTACTAGAGGTTCACATTAAAATTGTTTTACTGTTTATTATTTACGTTGGCAAAACGCAATTACCGTCTGCTATAATACTTAATCTGTAGTTTAAAAAGTAATTTCTTAAAACTACGCTAGCGCCATCTCTCGATAAGAAAACTGTTCATTCGTTGTGGGTTGACAGATCTCGATAAAGTTTTGACTTTAATCCTGCTTTGGTAAAAGTTTTGTGTAACATGTATAGTTTTTTTTTCAGGCTGAAATATTGTAAGAAATTTGTGTTGTCCGCTATAAATACGGATGTAATTCAGCCTGCTGGGCTGGGCATGTTGCGAGAAAGGAAATTTCCTGGTGCAAGGAAGTCCTAACATGGAGACCATACGGACACAAAAGACCAAGAGGGAGACCGCAAATGAGATGGAAGGACGACCTAAAAGAGATAGCGGGCGGCAACTGGATCCTAACTGCCCAAAACAGGGACAAATGGAGAGGGTTAAAGGAGGCCTTCACCAAGCGATTGGTAGACAGTGGCTGAAGAAGAAGAAGAAGAAGAATTCAGCCTATCTATAGCCCTCACCACAATGTTTCAAAGGCGCTTGTCTATGCGGCGAGCAGGTCGTCGGCGTAGCGTTACGCCACTGCGGCCGTGGGGAATTAAGGTTTATCCGCCATAATTCGTTTGTTACTTCCCCCGCCCTGCCTTCTAGACCCGCTAGACCGCCCCTGCAAATGAAAAAAGGTTATTGTAAGCTACAAACAGGAGATTCATATATCAAAACAGATATGTGATATTTATAACAAATTTTAAATAAATAAATAAAATAATAGTACAATCTATCCTGTAATAGATATAAACTGAATTGATGGGCCTGGAACATGATATAGTTTGGCTAGTGAAAGCTGAACCTAGCAAAAGGCGGCAAATTCACAAACCTGAATATGCCATCACAGTCCAAATTTGGAATAAATAAGTTTGATACTTTTCCTATTTTCTTATTTTTGATAAATATAAGACTTTTGGTTTTTTAACTTCATATGTAAAGAGACTTTTTATCAATTGTTAAAACACACATTATTACATAGGGACTTTACAGTATTGGATTTTTTAATTCAATACTTCAAAGTTATCTTAAATCAAGAATCAAGATTAGTCAATGCTCAACGATCATCAGTTTGATTGTCACTGTCAAAATTTACACACAAAGTTATTGGAGTTTAGTGTTGCCTTCCAAAAACAAAAGGTCCAGCTTTCACTCGCCATTTTATACAGCAGAGTTAAAATGCAGATGGAACAAAATGGTGAGGATGGCAGAATGCCCACGTCTCTTGTCTCTATAGTATATCTTTAATATTAAGCTTCACAATAATATTGTCTATGCCTCACCCCCTCTCCGGCTCGTCGGACGCGACGACCCCGCCATAGACAATGAGCTCGTGCTCGTACAAGATGGCGGAATGCGCGAACCGCGGCGCCGGCGCCACGCCTCTCGTCTCTATGACCTCCCATGTATGTTCCGCTGCTTTATATCTGGTAATAAAGTGAAAAAACATCTAATGAGTTATCGTTACCATGAGTTTACGACGGTTTTACTCGCTAGCGACTACGTAAAAAAATTATTATGGAAAATTGCACAGCGCCCCTAGCGGTCACTTGCAGAACTAAAATTTTCCATACAAAAAGTTATGTCGTCGCTAGCGAGTAAAACCGCCGTAAGATCATGGTAACGGTATAATTATTGGACAAGGACACCAATCACATACATTGTTCCGATTCCAAAGTAAGTAACTAGTCCACTTCTGTTATGAAAATCAGAAACAACAATAGTGGGAATCGAACCCGGGACCTCGGAGCGGCGACGCCTTGAAACCCAGCGTGCTTATTGCCACTACAACATGGAAGTAGTTATTGATAAGGGATTAGAATACAACGATGAAAGTAAAAAGGAACAGGTACCACTAAGACGAATCAAATAATGTATTTATCAATATCGGTCTACCGCTAACACCGCTCAACTGGTAAATACAGCGTCAAGCAAAACCTTGGCAACACCAATAGCTTTCAAAACCTTAATCTAGCGACTGACCTGTACAAAAATGGCGCCGGCTCAAACGTCTCTCCACCCACTCTTATCAAATCATCCCCATAATTCAACAGCACATGTCCCGCCGAAGCCTCAGGCTGGTTCTTAGGCGCGGGGTGCTGCGGCCCCCCGTCCCCCGCCTCCCGCCACGCCCACAGCCACCCCGCGGCGGTCGCGTCCCTGCTGCAGTCGGGGCCTGTTCTTGAGGGGGTGCAGTTGCACCCCTCAGGCGTACAGGAGCCGGCGCCGTAGGCTGCGTTGCAGTTTTCTGTGGAGATGTACATAGATTTGATATGAAGTGCCTGTAATTTTTTAGTTAATATCCTGATTATCTATATTATAAAAATGAATCGCAAAATGTGTTGGTAAGCGCATAAATCAACAACGCCTGGCCAATTTCGCCAATTCTTTTTTTTTAAATGTTTGTTGAAGTTCAAGGATGGTTTTTACGGCGAGAAAAATTCGAATAAATTCCGGCATTGACACTTTTTTTTTCAATATTTACCTGGACACAGCGGTTGATCACAGGCCACACCAACCCAGTTTGGTTCGCACCTACACGTGCCATCTTCACATTCTCCATGATCTGAAAAATAATAAAATAAATCATTTATCTTATTCACACAATAAAACCAAGACAAAGACGTGTAGCATACTTCTTATTCAAAACAACCATTTCTAAGGTAAAAAATTAAATGCAAGAAGGGCGTATAGGCCAGTTAGAGTTTTAACCCGGCGCCAATGACGTGAAAATAATTTCAAGGACTATATAACCCTGGGTCACAATGACCAAATTTTCATTGATCATTTTTCAAGAAAATCGTGTCATCTTAATTTCCATTACTATTTATGTACATTAACTGAGCTTAAAAAACAAAAAGAAAAATAATAATACATACCAGGTACATACATACATACATTTTTTTTTACCAGGTAATTGGTGTGATGTCTGGCGCCCGTATGTCGGTTTTTTATAATGCTTTACTTACTGGAGCAGTTAGTCCGATGATCGTTCGAAGGGCAAGAGTACGCCGCGTACGTGACGTTAAACCCTTCCATTGCGTACGCGTCGTCAGAGAAGAAGTGTAGTAGCACGCTGCCAGACAGCGCTACTACTTGACGCGTCCAACCCGTTTCTGATGGGTCTAGCACGCCACTGGAAATAGACACGTAAGAGTATTAAATTTAGGGTTTAAGACGATACGCTCTACAATGCGCACTGAACGGATCTACAGCGTTTTGTCTCACCGTTATATGGAGCGAGAGCGTATTTTGCCGGTGCTGACTCGCTCCGTGCATGAAAAGCGACGGTATTGGTCGGTGACGGAACGGTCCAGTGCGAAAACTGTTATGGTATGCTACGGTGTAGTAGGCAGAAACCTTAATATCGATCGTACTTGAACTCCACTCTACTTATTGGAGGCCACGGCTGCCTTACCACTAAACGAAAATCGCTTGCACTTTGCGTCGTTTTTTGTTTGATGTGACGCCCATTTTTGTGTCGTGTGCTAAAGCGATTTTCGTTCGAAAATGGAAAAGCGGCATAGACCTTGGAAAAAAGTATGTTTATTTAAATAAACATTGGTCGGTGTTTCCTAGTGATTACAATCCGAATCTATTCAAAGTAAGAGTGAACAGGCTTCTTCTGGGCGAGCTCGTTCCATCTTCGACTCCGTCTTAGTCGCACTTGGCTTGGTCTGGAGTCAAGAGCAAACCCATACTAAATAAATAATAAAAAATCAAAGTATACTCTAAAGAAGTAGCTTTCGTAGTGATAGAGATAAACTCCATGTGTTGACAATTAATCTATTTCCGTAACATAACAATTATTTATACAATAATCAATGCTGTAAAATATGCGCGGGATAATACAATACAATCAATATCGATCTAATGTCAAAACTCTATCTGACAGGTCTAGTGCTGACTATGCGTGCTATTGTTGTCTACCATAGTAATGCCATAATCGATTATCCGTCTAACAGTAGGAACATTAGAAATATAGTATAAATTAAGCAGTGTTGTTGTACTAAAGTAAAATTGTTAGGAACATGATAAAAAGTGGGTGTCCTGATTATAACACTTAGGTACTCTTATCTGTCTGTTGATAGCACAGGGAAATGTTGAAGGCCAAATAATCATTATCCCGACGCATTTACAGGAAGCGAGCGAGGTTGAAGGCCGAAATTTATATTGTAATATTTCACAGTCAAAAGATATTATGAATTAATAGCGGTTCCCGGCGACTGTGACTCTCGTCGCAGCGTGATGTTTAAATAGGTAGCCTTCCCCGAAAAAAAATGCTATCCAACACAGAATTTTATTTTTTAAATCGGTCCAGTAGTTTCTGGAGATCAGCTCGTTCAAACAAACTCTTCAGTTTTATAATATAAGTACAGATGATCTTTCTCTTAACTTTTTAGGAGCACTTGTATCGTTAGAGCAATTTGTGCATTGCATCCCTTTTTAAACCACTTAAAAAAAAGGTTCTCAATTCGATATGACATGTAACATCGTTGGATTTGATATTATTTGAGTATGTTAAATCCAATTAATTTAAGTTTAAGAAGAAGAAGGAACGTTTACTCGTACAAACGATCATATCCCTTTTCAATATTTAGAAATACCAGAACAGAACCCCCGGTTTTTAAACTGCAGTGTGGAAGGCAAGAAAGAACTCACCACTCTTAAATTTGGTGATGGTGAATCCCAAATAGGTGTGCAAAATGAAACGCGGCTACTAGCCTTGTTTATTTTCAAACGCGCACGTTCGGACGGCGCTGCTCAAAGATGAACGCACACTTATCCGAGCCGAACGCGCCGAATGAGCCGAACGAACCGAATTTTTGAATTCTTTATATGAAATCTCATGAAACCTCGTACACTTCTCCGCGCCGAATCTGGAGGAACCCCAGGAATCCTAGACAAATTCGGAAGACGTCATCAGATTCGGTGCGGATAATGCGGATGACTCCGACGAATCGCCGGGACATCTTACTCACTCCCACCTTTAGCTGTCACATCATAGCGCTATCTCGATTCGGCGCGGATAATGCGGACGACTCGGACGAATCGCCGGGACATCTTCTTAGCTGTCACTTATAGCGCTATCTCATGAGACAAATTCGCGGTCGTTTCTTTCGGCGCGGTCGATTCGTCCGGTTCGGATATGAGTGCGAGGCCTCCGTGACTTCGATTCGTTCGGCTCGGATAAGTGTGCGTTCACCTCAAACGCGCCGTGAAATCCTCACCTGAATACAGCTAGTAGTTTCTCCGCGCGCACGCTGTCTCCATCGTACACATATAGATGGTCCCACCCGCACTCGGTGAAGAAGCGCTCGAGGCGAACGCGCACCGCCGGCGGGGTCGGGCCCAGCCACGGCGGGGATATGAGCCAGGAGCACTGGGTGCTCACGCTGTAGTTGCCGGGGCCGTCTGTGATGACGCCCGTAGGTTCTGTCAGCCTGGAAGATGACAAGTTTTAATGATTGAGTTAATTTGCAGTCGGCGTTTTATTGAGAGCTCTACAAATGTTTGATTTAAAATGCTCAAGGATGTATCCTATTGATGGTGGCTCTGAGATAGTAGCAGGATGAACCACAGATGATTTCAAATCCTTAATAAAAAAGTCTGACACAAAGTGCTTCAAGATGTATTCAAGGCCAAGCTCGGTTTTGATAGTATGGTGTCGAAAATGCACATGTAAAAGTGCTTTCTTTTAACGCGTACGCTGCTTAGAAAGCACTTGGAAAATTCAACAACCTTGCCAATGTGTCGGTTGCCGAGTGATATAGGCGCCCGGATAGCGTAAGACAGGGTGGGATTCCTTCTCTGACACAGTTGCTTTTTACAAGTGTAATTTATATTATTAACGTAAAGTATGTGTAAACGAGACACAATATAAATTCCATTGTTATGCGACTCCCGGGTGTCGTTTGATACCTGACTGATTACGTTTGTATATTGACAAAACACTACAAAAAAATATAATGGTATAGCAGGAAGCACAAAACATAATGTGAAGTCATCAGATAACATCATAATCAACTGTAAAATGGCTACTGCTGGCGAACACAGATCTCACCCACGGATTTCAATTTAATGCCCAAATGTTAGACTACATCTAGGGAAGTCCTTTTTTAATTTATTAAGGTGATACCAAATTGCCCAAGAAGAATTCCAGTCTTGAACCTGTGTGAGCCGTTACAAAATACAAGAAAATTTTAATAACAAGGCTATACATTACTATTGCTTTTCAAATAATCTAGATGCTGTCCTTAGTAGAGAACTGAGAGATCTACATTAAATGCTGCAATATTGCAGTTGCCACTATAAACAGTACCTTGGCTTAAGAAACAAAGAGAAACACATTCATGGATCAATTTAAATATTTAAATTGTCTGACATCATCACTCCTAACAGTTAAAATAGCAAACCTTGCTGTAACAAACACTCGTCAGGTATCTCTAAATAATACACAATCTTCAAACAATAATGCACTTACAACATCGCTATATGTTTCTTATTTACCCTAATAGAGTAACCAACTTTTTAGTGATTGCCAACAGATAAACTAGCTCTACACTTATTAAAAAATAATAATCTGCGGCCTCTGAACAGAGGTAGTTTAGGTACACAAAAGATATTATACGCGCAATACACAAGTGCACTCTCTGTTCTCATTAATTTGGTGATAGGCAGTCTGACATGTCTGATGAGAGATCAGGAGCAGTACCAATGGCTTAACATGCTTTCCAAGGCATGGAGGTGTCATCACCACCAACTTCTTGACTCTGAGTTTCCAAGTATTTGCCAGACAGACCTAGAACTAGCTGCTACACTAATGAGGCACTCAAATCACTAATTATTGGGTAATTAAGACAGTATTTTGAACGTTTTTTATGCCTTTAGGTCAGTCATTTAAAAACATCTAATATTATATTATCATTCATACTCAAATGAAATGGTTTTTATCATACATCAGTATGCTTTTATAGTCACAAATAATAAAGGAAAACAAAACAGCCATGAACTAAGCAAATAAGCAGAACAAAAAAACAGATGTTGCCGATAGTGTTTGTTTGATGCGAATTTGCATAAAAAAAACACAAATGGCCTGCTAAAGTTACCAGTATCGGGCAATTCATGGAAATTATGTTGATGTATCAACAGATGTTAACATATCAGAATATGTTTCTACTTTAACCAAGTTAAAATCATAATTTTACCACCCCATGCCGATAGAAAAAGATTTACTTAAGTAAAATGCCCATTCTATTTTATTCTATCATCATCATTAATAATTTGTTTTAGTGGTCATTATGAAAGAATAGAAAAAATATTGGAGATTCTTAAAGAATTTTTAACATAACTATAAACAATTATACAATTATCCTCAAGCAATAAACTTGTTGGCAATTTAGATACTACCAAAATTTTTTGCTCACACTAACTAATTCATTCAGACTTGTATGTTTATCCTTATTCAATTATTAACAATTATGATTTTTCCTAATAACATTCAGGTATAACGCATTGAGAACTTGCGAAATAAGGAAAAAGATAAACCCCCCATTTATGTGAGGATTAAGGAAGGTGACACTAAATCTGGTCAAGTAGGTATAACCTTTTATTATAGTTTAGTATTATCCACAAACTAGAATAGATAAATATTTTGTACATATCTTTTTTCTCCGAGCCTGATCCTAATAATACTTTATAATGACTGAAACCACTTGCAGGTATAAATACAATGAATACAGAACATTGACTTGAAATGCAGGACAACTTTGTACCCAAAAAAAGGCAGCCTTTTGTGCAATCAATAGGTTATTCAGTGAGCTCTAACTGCTGGCTACTTATTTATGTCAGACCGAAATAGAAGGCCCTAGATTGGCAATCTCATTGAAGATAAAATCGGAACTCTTCTCAATGTAACATCGCGACAAGAATGTCAACTATGTGTAATGCCACTCCGTCGGAGACAGCTCTGGCCTTCATAATCAGCTCAGCAGGAAGCGAAGAAGCCAAATAAGATAATTGGATAATCCTCTACTGGCTTTCTCTCGCAAAATCACACTTGTTTTCAACATGTCACGAAGGCGCGTCTGTCAAATAGGTCACTGAACTGACAAAATTCGCATAGGATTTTTGAGAAAACCACTCAACCCTGGCTACTCACTTGACTTTCCCGCCGCAGTGCTGGCACTCAGGACCCTGCCAACCCTCGTAACACACGCAAGTATCATTTTTACACACACCATTTATACAGTTATGGTCACTACACCTAGAAAGTACACCATCACAAAACAATAACACTATGAGCACTGAACACAGGAATGGCGAAAACCATGAGAATTTTCGTCTGTACTTCGATTTGAACAGAAATAAGAACATTTGTAGCGATTCTACCATTTTGCTGAATGCATTTTCAACGAGTTTTGTTAAAACGCGGACGTGAAGCGGTTCAACGTCGCGTAGTTTTCGTACGGTACTAAATTTGGAGCTGCCATAATTCAAAAATTATATCTCCCCAAATTCCTGGTTCTGTCAGTGTTTCTGTCATTCGCTAAGCCAGCAAGCGAGCTTTTTTTAGCTATTTCTAATTTTATATTTTATTGTTAAGAAGATAAGGTAAGGCTAGACTTGATTACAAGAATAGGTTTGTTAAGAAGCCATTAATTAATTGCTAAAAAGTATGTACATACGCTCGTGGAAAAAATATCACTTTGTATTTCTTGACAATAAATATTGATTTATATTTAAATATGTAGCTCAAAAGAAATAAAGGAAATAAATATTCATATGTAATATAACATGGGTGACTGGTCTTTGGAAAATTACACAACTTGTGTGGTAATGTTCTGTTAGTGGCAACCCAAATTTGACATTACTGAAAAAATATATTTATGGCTGCGTTCACGTTTAAAAAAATACTTGTACATTTTGTGTAGTGTTCATTGACGATAAATTTAATTAATTGAACAAGAAGGGCGTATTTCGAATAATTAATTAATTAATTAATTTCTTATCTAATCATTAACTAGAAACATATACATTTGTAGCGACATCTATTGACAACAGTACAATATGCTTTTATTCTTTTCTTAAAAGTTCAAGTTCGTGCTAACAGATGGCGCAAATAGTCTTAAAAAGGTTTGTATAAAAAGTTTCATAATAGGGAATCGGAAAAGCGAGGCATAAGGAAATAAAAAATTACATGATGATCAGTGAGATCATATCAGCCTTTTGGTTTTTGATCTTTATAAACATTTCTTGATTTTTCAAGTACTTACTTTTCAATATTCTCAGTTCCTTGAATTTACCTAATTGATAAGATTGACTACAAAACGTACGATATTTTAGTTATAATAAAATATCTACGATCAAAAAAATGCAATCTTTTCAGCCTCTCACGGAGTACAAATTCAAACAATAAAGAATTATCCTTACACGGATCGCAAATGATCTTATTGTTCTGAGAAAATGTAAAAGCGTCAAGCGACACAAAAAGATAATTCCTTTTGTTGCGAAAAGATCATTTTCATGATGACGACTATTTTCAGCCATTTTAATCATAGCTACTTAGCTTTTTTTTTAATTTTTAAAGATACGAGTAGGTACAACGCACTGTACAACGTTGGCTTTGAGTAGATGTAAAATTCTGGACATTCTGTACGAAAAACGAAATTCGATCATCAATACGATCATCGTAATAAATAAATAATATAAATACACGAAAACACGAATGTTGTCTCAAAGTCTCAAAGTTTTTCGAGCGCTACTTGGTATTCTCAGATAAAACCGTGTCGAGACTTCCAAAGCCATAACTGGGTTCCACACTAGAATTATGGACTAATAAAACAATATTTAATGGGTAATTTTAACGGTTTAATTCTAAGCAGTCGGTCAGTCCGTGTACGTTACACGATTATTCTAATGATGAATGACGCCCAGACTGAATGGTGTAACCCTTTGCTTAAAGATACCACTATTGTGTAGTTAAAGCCCAGTTGCGTGATTACTACGGATTTACGATTGTGCGCGTTTTGAAGAAAAAATACCTTAACCAATGGTAATTAAATAAGCCATTCTAACATTTGGTTAAGGTATTTTTTTCTTCAAAACGCGCACAATCGTAGAACTACTTTAACCATTAGTTAACACGTTTTGGGACACTATTCCAGACACAATAGATGTTTTATTGTTTTCACGCCTTTAGGCGTTCACTGTCCCGGGACGTGTTAAGTTAAACTCGACGCGTTTGGTGTATTGGTTAGCGCTCCTGACTATTACGCTGTCCGTCGCGGGTTCGAATCCCGCAAGGGACAAATGTTTGTGTGATGAGCACGAACGAATTTGTACCTAAGTCATGGGTGTTATATGTATTTAAGTATAGAGGTATAAGGTGTTTTTCTATAAACGGGTGAAACTTTACCAGAACTTCAAATTACTTCAAAGAAACCGGGCCCTATCATTTTTTTAAAAAAACGGGCTAGTTTTATTTTTATTTTTCCTAACAAAAAATAAAAAAATAAAAGCATCCTGTGTCTAGTCTGAAACATCCCAACGTCATCACCTCTCTCTCTTTTCCCTCATTTCCTCAGGTGATGACGTTGGGATGTTTCAGACTAGACACAGGATGCTTTTAAAAATATTTTAATTTTTTTGTTAGGAATAATTAAAAAAAAACTAGCCCGTTTTTAAGAAAAAAAATGATATGGCCCGGTTTCTCTGAAGTAATTTGAAGTTCTGTTAAAGTTTCACCCGTTTATAGAAAAACACCTTATATATATATGGGAGACGCCCCCGTTATAATCGTTGTCTGTTACTTCGTAACACAAGGAAGAAAATTCCTTACCACGAAACCAGACAGGTGTGTTGTCTGGCGCATATTTATTATTTACTAGCTTTTGCCCGCGACTTCGTTCGCGTGGACTTCAGGTTCGTCCCGTCTAGTCTAGTAATAAGTAAGAAATACGGTAACTAAGCACTGCAGAGCCCTAAATTGTAGCCTATATGTTATTCTGATGTATAAGCTATATTGTGGTAAAGTTTCATTCAAATCCATTCAGTAGTTTTTACGTGAAAGAGTAACAAACATCCATACATCCATACAAACTTTCGCCTTTATAATAGTAGTAGGATTTAATTTTACTATCGATCACGCAACTGGGCATAAAGCAGGTCGTTTGTCAAAAACAAAATGGCCCAATTTCAAGTAAAGCTTAAACTTGAGTATCATTACGGTTTCGTGTGCGCTAACGTCCGAGTCGCGTGCGAATTTGGTATTTGCCAGATTTACAAAATAAATAACCAAAATGTACTATGAATTTGGCACGTAAGGTAGGTTATGTAACCTTACTTACAGGCCAATAATAATAAGATGGGATATTCTGTGCCCTGACGCAAAAAGTGAGGGCGGTGGTATTGTAGCTCTCCAATGGATGAGTTGAAGTAGCTTATTTTTTTGTGTCATAGATAATTTTCGAAGAATTTTCGAGATACGTAGAAAAACTAAGGTAACGGACATAGCCCTGTGAATCAGTAAGCTCAAGTGGCAGTGGGCAGGGCACATAGCGCGTAGAACTGCTGATGGCCGTTGGGGCAGAAAAGTCCTAGATTCCCTTCGACCAAAGGCGCAGCGCAGGACGTCCACCGACAAGATGGACAGACGACCTTGTAAAGATCGCAGGATCGCACTGGATGCAGACCGCTCACAACCGGTCGTTGTGGAAATCCACGGGGGAGGCCTATGTGCAGCAGTGGACGTCCTTCGGCTGATAATGATGATGATGATAGATAATTTTCAGATCATTTTTGTTTCATATAAATCTGTTGCAACGGATTTTTTTTTATTTCTTTAATGTAATAACTAATAATTATTATTTCCTATTGGTGACGTCATCAGTCTTATAAGCCTTTAAACCCTTTTTCTTCGAGGTGGTAAGAAGACACTTCTAAAATACCTAAATTTGACTGGTTACAGTACCTAAAATAATTTAGGTAAGAAGGCACTTCCTGTCTAGACTTATCTACTCTAATTTCTGTAATTTATTTTGTCATTAGTGCCTTCCGTAAATAACAATTAAGGGCATTCATTTAATTATCCTCAAAGAAACAGAGCTACAACAGTCGTATCACGTTAATTTGCTGCGCATTTTTGTCCAGAAAATTTAAGAAACTATTACGTAACATGATAGCGATTGTTAACGTTCTATTTAATACGCATTGGTGAGTCTCATTTACTGATGTGTCGTGCTCGGGAATGTTAGGAACTTTGGGTATTTTCCCAAATTTCCTGATTTCAATATTTTTTTCCAGAAATTTATTTTAATTTAGAAGAGTTATTGTGAGTGTTTTATTGTATAAGTTTTTTAACCTATTCTCTTAGAGAAAGTCGTAAGTTCTGCTCCCTTCATTCCTACCGGGTTGTTTTGAAACACCTTGTATACCTACTTTAATACACGTGACCACGTGGCACAGATAATTTTAGATTTCCATAATAGTGCATAAGCTACTCACTTTGGGATATGTGATTAGTGCCCACTAAGAATAATTTATTTTTATTTAACGTCGCTGTGACACGTCGTGTTTTTTAATCCCCGACGCAAAAAGCAGCGTAGGACGTCCACCGACAAGATGGACAGACGACCTTGTAAAGATCGCGGGATCGCGCTGGATGCAGACCGCTCACAACCGGTCGTTGTGGAAAGCCATGGGGGAGGCCTATGTTCAGCAGTGGACGTCCTTCGGGCGATAATGATGATGATGATGATGACGCAAAAAGAGCGGGGTGTTATAAGCTTAACGTGTCTGTCTGTGTATTTGTTTGTAGTATCGTGACTCCCAAACGGATGAACTGATTTTCGTTTAGTTTTTTTGTGTCCTTAATAATTTTAAACCTAGTGTATGGTGCCGTTTGAAGATTATTAGCTCTTTTCTAGTTGATATGGGGATCTGACTAACTTCTTTATGTCCGATCAATTCGACATATGGTACACTACCGTGTAAACTACCGTGTTCTACTGTGTCACTTTTATAGTCAGTTTTTTAAACATTTTAATGTAACTCGTCAAGTACCTATGTGTAAATGAGACACAATATAAATTCCATTGTTATGCGGCGCCCGGCTGTCGTTTGATACCTGACTGATTAATCATTAGTCTACGTTTAATTTCCCAAAATAACTTGTTTCTAAACAATCTCTATCTCCATTCCTAATGTCACCGCTTAAGCTTTTCGTCGAAAATGCTCAGTGGTACTAATGCTTTGTTCACATGCGATGATATTTTCGAGGCACGTTAATTTTTTGGCCGTTTGTGATAAACTTAATGCTATACTGCCGTTTAGTGCTAACCTCATCTAGGTGTTGCGTGAGAAATAAAATTTCAGTGTTTCGTAATGTCTTCCTACCATCTTACGTATCATCATCATATACTGTACATCACACATCATATATAATCATTTCCAAAATTTACTATAGAGGCCACCGCCGCCTAACCACTTTTAGATCCAAAATCGCTAGCACCACGCGTCGTCTTTTGTTTGAAGTGACGCCCGTATTTGCGTGATGTGTGCAAGCAGTTTTCGTTGGATTCTAACTTTGGATTACCTACTAAAACTTAGGAAACATGGTCCTTCATCCGAACCCTTAAAACCAAGAAAGGGCTATTCTGACAGCAGCTGGATAATTTGGGCATTGTGAATTCGTTATTTGTTTTCAACCGAATTAGTGGTCAAAAAACGCTTTCGGCGCAAATTAGTAAGACCACTGAACTGTTACGAGTATTATCCAAAATTCCTTTTCGGATAATGGCCAAAGGGTATTGTTTTTCTGTAGGAAGCAGATGCATAATTCGCGCAAGATGGTATCTTTACAAAATTAAATAGCTATAGATGAAAGCGCAATTCTGAGTAGGTAGTTAACGAAGCATAATTTAAAAACAAAACTTGGTAGTGCGTCAGACAAACTCATACAAAGCTTAACTTTTTTATTTAATTAATTTCATGTATGAGACCCCTCTTAGATGTATTTTTTTACTTTTTGTATTTGAATCGGAAAGCGGTTAACAAGATACATCTACCTACCAAGTTTCAACTGTGTAATAATACTAAAAGTTTCAGAATGAAGTGGGTGTGACATAGGGATGGACAGACAGACAGACAGACTTGACGAAACTACACAACACACCGCATTTTTTTATTGTTTTAAACCTTAATTACTTGGAAATCATACATTTATGAAAGATCTTATTTCCCGATCTTACATATTTTTTTTTTTGGAAGAATGAAAAAGAAAGAAAAAATTATTGTATTCTGATTCTGTTTTCATACAATAACTTCGACCTTGGCTAGATAGATTCAATAACTTTTAAAAATACCAACTGAATGTGTAGTTGTATGTGTTTAAATCTAATAATACCAAAATCTTACAAATAAAATCATAAACTAAAATAATGTGATACAATAATTGCATACCAACTAAATTTTATACAATATTAACCACTAACATAACTAAACTACATACCAAGCCAACCCATATAGAATCGAAAAAACTAGCTAACTGCTTTAAAAAATATTGTCCGCATAAGAACGGAATTAATGTCGAAAATCCGCCGCAGCAAAAAACAATTGTTCGTATATTGTGTAGGAATACAAAATTACTTCATACCAATCAGGTATCAAGTAGTAGATAAACCAAAAAGTTCAATAACTTACGTAAGCCAGAAACACGATAGGTACATAGGCTTTATAACATAAGTCCTGCCACAACACATAACCGACCTACACGCCACAACCGGCCCATCTAAAAATCAAAAGACTGGCTCATTCATTCTAAAAAATAACATTCAAATTTTCGCATCAAAACCGAAACGGCGAGCGCAGCTGCAGTGGCCAAGGTCAGTGCCATTGTGCCGAGTGCATTGCCCAAACACTACGAAAAATGCGCACGCACACATGTGCGAGTGTTGCGCATGTGTGCGCCGACAAAAAGTATCCGAATTGCTCAAAGAGTATTTTGGGGGTGCGCAGAAGGGTCAGGGTTTGTTGGGTAGGTCATGCGCAGGAGTTTTAGATTGGAAAAATGCAAAGTGAGTGCCTGTTTAATTGTAGATAAGTAGGTATTGGTATGATTAGGTGTCTTTCCATCATCACTTCAATAATATAAGTAGATAGAACCAACGTATCAGACTCAATAGGTAGGCTTAAGACTGGGATGACGCTATTATCTTAGGACCAAACTTTGATAATGCTTTGCTTATCTAATCGATCTATCAAGCTTATAGAAATAATCTATAATCTAGATGGTGTCTTACAAGCTTAATCATGAGTAAAGCCTCACGGATCGATAGGACACCAGGCGGTCGCGTAAACAAAAGAATGTAGATAAAAACATCCGTGACAGAGAAACTAATCATTATGATATAATCTTTAAAATGAATCTTAAATGTAAACAAAAAAAGAACGTTCACTTACCTCAAGAATTCTCGTTTCTTCCACGCTTGAACGGCAAGCAAGCAGTAGTTTGTATATTCTTCATTTAAAATCTAGATCCTCTACAATCTCGCTATCTTTTACTCTTTGACCATAATGAGAAAAAAAAATCGTCAGCCAGTCGTAAGCACCCGAATTGCACGCACACACACGCGCGCTTCAGTCAAGAGCAAGAGAGTAAGGTCATGGTCTCTTTTTGCGTTTCGGCAGTTTTCGGCCGTTTTCGGTTTCGTTCGGCGATGCGTTTGCGCAGGGTCAGGGTTGGGCGGTGATTTTTTGGACTCTTTTTTCGCGATCGTCCTTTGTTCGACGATTCGGGCTTATAAGGTTGGTCTATTTACATTTTTGTGATGAGTTACATGGGTTTATGTGTTTCTGTCTACCTGTTTTAGGGCGTTACTCTTGTTATGTAAACGATTTGGTTAGCAGCACCTTACCGTACCGTGCTTTTCTTTTTTGAGTTTAGAAAAAGAGGCAAGATATATTTATGTTTATATTTATTTACTCTTGTTTTAAATATCCTTACAAATAATTCTGATGGAAAAAGGGATGCACGGTCTTTAAAATAATATTTTGCGTTTAGTAAATAATAATTATTTTTTATTCATAATCCAACAGTGGCAAAGCCCAAATGAGCGCTATTAGATGGTTTTAGAAATCTTTCTTGATTGGAAACTTTAACTGAAATATTTTCAGCTACTCACCTTAATTGCTATATCTATCCGTTAATCGAGAAATAACTAGATCCTACTTAGTCAGTAAAATTTATGGTTTTTGCATTAACATATTTTTTAAGACTACCTCGTTGAAAGATAAGTATATGGTAGCACCATAATTGCAGCTATTGTATCATTTCATAAAAGTTGAAGCCGCAAGTTTAAGCCATCTCAATTTATTTGGATACAAAAATAGTACTCGCTCTCAGAAATAACCGCCGAATTGAACCGCTACAAACTGGTTCCTCTCTTTTATTTTGGCGGGCCCGCGTATTAAACCACCCGCCATCTTGAACTTTTGTTTTTTTTTCTATTTTGCAAAATTCGCAGCCTTGGAACCAAACGCCCGCTGGCGACGCAAAATATTATCGACAAAATTGAACAGTCAAAATAATTGTGTCGGTTATTTTGTGGTTTTTCATCTGTTAATACTTTGCTACTGTTTCTTTGTAAACTTTGTCTTTTCAGCGGTTTTTTGAGAGATGACATTTGGCTGACGCGTGTCAAATTAGATTTTTGTTAAAATAAGGTTTTGAGGTCAACACAATGTTCAAAAGGCAATTTTCATGGCAGTTGTCGGCAATTTGTTCCATTTTGTTCAATAAATAAAATGTTACCAGTTCATTGTGGTAACTCCATGTTTATCATTATTATGGCTATATTTTTTCAAATAGGTATTGTGAAGGTTTTTAAATAATAATACCAGTGCGATCGGTTGAATAAAATCCAAGTGGTCTGGCTTGGCTTCCGTCATATTTGATAGATAATCATAATGATTCCGCTAAGTCAATTGTTAGTACAATAATTTTATATTCAGTTAGCGCAGAATCGCCCTTCCTCCGTCGACCTAGGGGTGTGATAAATTAAATGAAACAAAGAAAATTTCAACAAATGAAAGAAATTTATTGTATACAGGTTTTAAATATCCTCGCACATTCTTACACCTGCCTTACCAGCCACGTCATTAAGATATTAACGTAAGTTATAAAGATCTTACAGATAAAGGACATTACATATGAAAAAAATCACTTCAAATGATGCTAAAGTTACAGTATACGTAAGAAACAGTTTTTTTTTAATTACAAACATTGTCTACAATTCCACAATTTCAAATCAACTTTTTATGTCGCCTAGCGACTTTTTTGGACGTTATTATAACTTTTTATCAAAAAGTCAGTCGAATCGCCGTAAGCTTAGCTCTTTCAATTTTTCCCCACTAAAAATTTGACTAGATTTAATACAAATAATGGTGTGCCAATCACGTTTTCGCCAATTTTCACTTACTTTTTCACTCGATAGTGTGAGTGAAGAACAATAATAAAAACTATAAACATCACTTTTCTTACTGAGGAAGTGAAAAAATATATAATATTCATAATTTATAATAAAAATAATATTAGTGAGTTGCTAATGTTAACGCAAACTCATTTATTTATCTGTAATGATAGTTAAACAATAATAATAAAAACTAAAGGAACAAAATAACAAAAATATAGAGGCGAGTAAGGTATATTGAAAAAAAATATTCCATTAAAACTTGTACTCAATAATTAAATAACAATATTATAATTTGATCTTGTTAGCATCTTTAGCGGATTATATATTATCAAAAAAACATGAGCCATTCAATCATAGCAGATAGAATTTATCTTATATTGGTCCATTACCAGATTTTTTCCAATCACGAAACGAAAATTTGTAATAAAAATGGCGGTTGCAAAGAAAACATTCTTAAAAAGAAGGAATGTTCCCCAGCAGTGTGATGTGTTTTGTTGTAAGCGTTACTTTTCAATAAATACATCGTGAAATAAGTTCAATGTACACTATCCACTTCGATAAAGATAACATTATTAATATGTCTAAAATTAAATGCTTCTTCTTGTACATTTATTTTTTAAAAGAAATGAATGTTGAACATTCTGTGTCGCGTCAGCAACTATTTAATTCACTGTCTCAGTATTCTATACCCTTCCACGATAATTCTAAATGTCAATAATAATAAGTCAATTATTGTAATAATAGTACAATAATTATTGTTTAAAATTAACGATCTAGAAATACATACAGTTGTAAAGAAAAATAAAGGTGACAATAAGTTGGGACTTACATTTAGAAACGCTTTCCTGGTCGTTTTCAAACCTCAAAACTACTTGCTGGACATACTTATGTTTCTTTACATGCATTTTCAAAGTACATAATGTCTTCGCTTCTGTGTTTGAAAAACTACCAGTAAGAAATAGGTACAGACACACAAACAAGTAACTTGTGTTCATATGCTTAGAAATAAGATCTGGCATTGTCTTTTACAAATTCCGTCCGACGAAAGTGTTCGCGATTCCGTTTTGAAAATTCAAAACTCGAATTTTAACGTTCGAAAATTGATTT
The DNA here is from genome assembly GCA_963584085.1 of Pyrausta aurata. NCBI lineage: Eukaryota > Metazoa > Arthropoda > Insecta > Lepidoptera > Crambidae > Pyrausta > Pyrausta aurata. The sequence goes on along the minus strand of OY757275.1, from coordinate 2,571,774 downwards.
GAATTTATAGAAAAAAATATCACGTCACAGTTTCGACGTTCGGAAACGCGTTAAGAGGTACGATTGCACTCACATTCTCGCGGAATCCTACAGTTTATATTTTTTAATTAAAAAATGCAACTTCCCTTCATTGTCTTTTTGTTCCTAGAGCAGTCGAGGACCGTTCAAGACTAACCTAACCCTTACGCAGAATTTATATTTACGAAAAAAAATTAACAAAATATTAAAGAATTACTACCTGCTACCTATTAATTCAAAATTACACTACAATACAACTAAAATGCTTAAACTATGTGGAAAAATGATTGAACAATATACAATAAAAATGATTCACTAATAAACCAGTGATCCCTTACAGACAAAGACGCTCCTTGTCAAGGCTTATAAAAATTTGTTGCCATTTTTACTTTTTTACTATTTATAATGAGGTATATCAACAGAGGCATTATTTATAAACACGAAATTTGCTTTATTTATAACATACTTTTTTGTATTTTTTAATCAATTTATTTTCCTTGGCAACAAGCGTCTTTCTCGGTTTTTTTAAATTAAAATAACCAACTGCGTAGAAAATTGCTTTGGCTCAGCGTTAAATAGCGTGTTCTAATGAACTACTTTCGGGGCTGAGTTGATTATTTTAAGCGCTCAGGGACCATTGTCAATAACATTTTTAGTGTTAAGGCGGCGTATACCTTTGTACAGACCGACCGGAGCGTACCTGCGTACACGCACGGCATTTTACTACTTATCAGTCGCAACTCTCATTAACCGGGAGTGAACCCCAAACACTTTGCACAAAAACAATGACGTATAACATCTCAATATAATATTATAATCATATATTGGGTTATTTAAAAAATAAAGCCACTTAAAATTAACTAACGTTACAAAATAAGATTAAACAACATAATTATTTGTTCCCGATGCAAAAAATATTTTTTTTATCATATAATAATAATAATAAAAAAAAACTAATAACATTCTAAACGGAATGTTCATTAATATCTAAGTTCTTTTTGCAAATTGTCCCATCCTATTTCTGTACAAACTTACACAAAAATAACCTTTTTATTTAAGCTATCAACAAATGTCAGGCATAACACACAGATTGGCGTACGTATTTAAAAAAAAAGTTGTTCGATTTTCAAATTTTCAAACGCAACTCGAAATGCGGTCTGGTGGGGGCTTATTATGTAACACGAAGAATAAATAGATTCTTCTTCAATGTAGAAAAAGTTGACACCACTCAGTTAAATGCACATAACGTTTAATATAGATATTTTTTTAGGATTAAATGCTAAAAAGACGTCGAAAATTATGCACAGTGAAATAAAGGTGAATGACATGCTATCGACTAGTTTAAAATTTTGAATATAAAAATTTTTGTTTTTCCTTTTTTTCTCTCAGAGAATTTTCGACATCTCGCCATTGGGATATGTATTGTGATTTAGATATATTAGTCCAACAAGAATCGCCATTCGTTACTATGGGTGTCTGCGCCTACAGGCCAAACGGACCGGTACTTTATGTCGAAATGTCGAGGCCATCCCTAGTATCCCTATTTTGCACATCACTCGTGGTCTCTGAAGAAAAAGTATGACATTAATTTTTAACTTGTATATAATATATGTATATTTTAATTACATACACAATACAAAGACTTCTTAATTTCCTTGAGGCTCACATGTACACATAACTTACAATAAGTATCGTATGATAATTTTATATCCAAATAGTTTTTACCTAAATTTATTCTGGGAGAGCGTATACATTTTTTTTCATCTCGTACTTCATTAATATACTTTTGATTGAACACCAAAAAATTTCACAAATTTGAAGATATCATTTTTTTTGAGGATTTTTGGGCTAATTTATTTTTTTAAAGTTGACAAGAATATAATAATGATTATCCACACTTTTGTATAGTCGATAAAACATTTAAAACTTGGACCATGAAAAATAAGAATATATCTTCTTAAGATACAATAATAGTACATAAAATATATATAAGTTCGCTAGATGTATTAAAAGTATGTACGTGTATGTATATATGTGGGGTGAGTCCCCGGTCGTCGACAAACCGCACTCGTATCGTAATACCTAAATATCACATTCAGTAATATGGAAATCCACGTGTTAGCTTAGACACAGTTAAATTACTATTTTATACAAAATAATAATTGCACATAAGTCCGAACTCGAAATGTACGGCCGAAGCGTCGTTAGCAACGACTACTGCACTCTTTTTCTTTAATCTCGCGATAGAAAAAGACGGCACGACAACCGCACTACCCGCCGAATAGCGCTAATAATTTCATTCAATATATTACCTATCTAATTATAAAACACCGCACAAAATCTGCAATAGTTCACTTAAAAATCGATAACATTTACACTCATAGCTAGCTTTATAATTAATTTGTTACATTGTTTTTTTTTTACTTAAAATTATTTAAATAGTTAATTTTTAACTTTAACTTTTGGTTGTCTTTTACTTAAAACAAGGTCAAAAATCGAGGCTTCACTGTTTCGCGG